>JAWWNI010000552.1:0-45000 GCA_034642065.1 Darevskia nairensis | reverse complement strand
GCCATTCTGGAGTGGGGAGGGCACAAGTTTGAGGCTCATTTTTGTCTTGCTAAACCATAATTTGCTGTTGCGTCTGAACTAGTCGACTGCTGTTCATTCTCTCTGGGACAAAGAAAGCCAAATCAGATCTTTGGTCCATCTAGCTCAATGTTGTCGATACTGGCTGGCAGCTGTTTTGCATCACTTGGGTCAGGAGTCCTTCCCAACCCTTTCTGGAGATTAAACTTGAGATGTTTTCATGCAAGACTCTGTCAATTTAGCTCAATATGGTCTACACTGACTGGCAGCAGCACCTCAGGTGGGCTTCTTTCTTTGCCCTATCTGGAGATGGAAGGGATTAACGTTGGGATTGTTTGCATGCAGAGAGCATGTTCTCCACCACTCACCTTGCAGCACTCACAGTAGCAACAAAGGCATATTTGGTATAATCCATTCCTTTGAAAGATCAAACCTATCCATCCTTAAAGAAGACAGCCTTGCGTGCTCACTAGAAGGACAGATCCTGAAGTTGAGGCTCCAGTACTTTGGCCACCTCATGAGAAGAGAAGACTCCCTAGAAAAGACCCTGATGTTGGGAAAGGTTGAGGGCACAAGGAGAAGGGGACGGCAGAGGATGAGATGGTTGGACAGCGTTCTCAAAGCTACTAACATGAGTTTGGCCAAACTGCGAGAGGCAGTGAAGGATAGGCGTGCCTGGCGTGCTCTGGTCCAGGGGGTCACGAAGAGTCGGACACGACTGAACGACTGAACAACAACAACATTCCTTTGAAAACTGTGCTTGGCGTCTCAGGTTGGGGCGGGCAGTAATCAAGGCGAGAAGTCTGCTGTGCTCTGCAAAGCCTGAGAAATGTGATACAAGCAAGATTCATTCCAACGTCACCTTTCCATGCCAACACAATATATCCAGAAGTGCACCGGTGGATTGATAGCTTTGTAATTGCTGACATTTTTTCCCTGCTTGGTTGAGCATCATTCTCTGTTTCGTTCTCCAGCTACCAATTTCCTTGGCTGTGGCGCATTTGTCACTGTAGGAAGTAAAGAGCAAACAGAAAGAAAACAGGCAAAGTGCTCCCCACTAAATTATTTTAGAATTTGCCCAATAAGCAGCAAAGGTGGCAGGTTCCTTTTAAAAAAAGTAATAAACTATAATGCAGCTTTGAGAAACACTGCAATTACCGGTAAGTAGGGTGTTGTTGCTTTTCAAAGCTATTGTTGGCATCCATCTGTCTCAAGAGACAATGGAGTGCACTTCCAGGGGTGAAGTCAAATGACTGCATTAGCAGCTCTGAAGTGACCTCCCTGGGGTGCAAATGTGTATGGAGATTCTGGACTGGCCAGAAAATAAGACTCCCCTCTCTGCCGCGCTGATGTGATCCAAATGAAAGCAGAGCAATACGCTTGGCACCAGCTTGGCTGCAGGAGTTGCTGGAAGGAGGCGTACAAGGCACTATCCAACTACTTTAGGAATTCTACTCTGAATTTGCGTAGGGTTTACTCCATAGCCTTTTCTTCTCCTGAGGATATCCCACCAGGCAGTGGAGGTTTAGGATCGGAGTTTTCATTCTCCTAGAATTTCATTCCCATCTGGATAAGCCCCATCTGCCCCTCACTGAGGTTTTAAGACTTATTGGCTGCCCTCACCCGGTTTACCCAGCAAGTCAAAGCCATTCCTGAGGTGTGGCTGCTGCTTCTAGGAGCCACAGGTGAGAGCTGGGTGTAGGGTGGGAACCAGAGGTGGACCAACTGCCCCGGAAGGATCACAACGTGTTCCCCACCAGAGGTACTATCCTTGCCATAATACAGTGGTAAGGTAAAGGTAAAGGGATCCCTGACCATTAGGTCCAGTCGTGTCCGACTCTGGGGTTGCGGCGCTCATCTCGCTTTACTGGCCGAGAGCCGGTGTACAGCTTCCGGGTCATGTGGCCAGCATGACTAAGCCGCTTCTGGCGAACCAGAGCAGCGCACGGAAATGCCGTTTACCTTCCCGCCGGAGAGGTACCTATTTATCTACTTGCACTTTGACGTGCTTTCGAACTGCTAGGTGGGCAGGAGCTGGGACCGAGTAACGGGAGCTCACCCCGTTGCAGGGATTCGAACCGCCGACCTTCTGATCAGCAAGCCCTAGGCTCTGTGGTTTAACCCACAGCGCCACCTGGGTCCCCCAATACAGTGGTACCTCGGGTTAAGTACTTAATTCGTTCCGGAGGTCCGTTCTTAACCTGAAGCGTACTTTTATTTCTTGTACAGTGGTACCTCTGGTTGTGAACAGGATCCATTCCGGAGCCCCGTTCGCAACATAAAAAGCCCGTAACCTGAAGTGCCATATCTGCGCATGCTCGCGGCACGATTCGGCGCTTCTGCGCTAGCACGAAGCGCAATTTAGCGCTTCTGCGCATGCCTGCCCGCCGAACCCGGAAGTAACCCGTTCCAGTACTTCCGGGTTCGGCGCGTTCGTATCCCGTGACAAACGCAAAATGAAGCAATCGTAACCAGAGGTACGACTGTACAGTGGAACCTTGGTTTTTGAACGTAATCCGTTCCGGAAGACCGTTCGACTTCCGAAACGTTCGAAAACCGAGGAGCAATGGGCGGTCGGCAAAATCCATTGAGAAAAAAGAAAAACGCAGCGGAAGCCGTTCAGCTTCTGGGGTGCGTTCAAAAACAGAAGCAATTACTTCCGGGTTTTCGGCGTTTGGCTTCCAAAACATTCGGCTTCCGAGACGCTAAAAAGCCGAGGTTCCACTGTATCATATTACAATCTGCATTCCTTAAGATTCAAACTGTAATGCAATATAAAAAGTTAAAGAAGCGGCAAAATACAATTGAAGATAAATATTAGTATTTACTGCGGATATGCTGCAATACCTTCTGAATGAAGCTTACAGACCCCTGGTAGTCCACAGACCACAATTTGGGAACCCCCGCTGTAGAGAGGTCACAACTCAGCATGCAATAGAGTGAAAAGCAGCCTATGAAAAGAAAGACGGACTGGACAGATCCTGAAATCTAAATGGCAGTATTGGGGACAAAGTCAGGTGGCTGCTTCAGGTGTGCATTTTTTTTTTAAGTGTCTGAGAGATCCATTGACCCTGCAGTCAATCCACCAGGGGGTTCTCCTGTGCAAGTCCCACTGAAACAAAGGGGAACAGCGTCCTTCCAGTTAGGCTTGTGTAAGTGAGCTTCCCAGTAACCTGGAATAATGCCTGTTCAAGTGGGTGAGGGGGTGCCCTTTTGATTTCTCCCCCACACATCAAAATGTCCGATTCGGTTGTGCGTGCCCCACACATTTAATGCAGACGACTCAAAAATGATCCTGGGAACTGTCCTATGGCCTGTGCTGTATATGTGCTTTAAATGTATGGTACCATATTTTTCGCTCCATAAGACACACTTTTTTCCTCCTAAAAAGTAAGGGGAAATGTCTGTGCGTCTTATGGAGCGAATGTGTGGTCCCTGGAGCTGAACTGCCCAGGGGCAAAAGCAGATCGTGCTTTTTTTTAAAAAAAGAGAGAGAGAGAGAAGGACGTGTTGAAAGGAAGCCCGCTGAGCAGCTGCTCAGCAAACGATCGGGGAGAGAGATAAGGGAGAGAGATTCCAGCCCCGCCCCCTTGCAGAGGGAGGCTGTTTCCCCAGCGACATGTGACTGGCTGATTAGATTATCTGTCGGGAAACTGTAGAAATGGCTCCCTTTCCTGAAGTTGCATCAACTGTGAGTTAAACCCCATAAAACAGGATTTTTTCCCCTTTGCAAAGTAAGCTCAACAACTTTGAGCTGATCCTCAAAAAATGGGGCTTTTCTCCTTTGCAAAAGAAGCTGCAGAAATTTGAGCTGATCCACAAAAATGGGGCTTTTCTCATTTGCAAAAGAAGCTGTAGAAATTTGAGCTGATCCTCAAAAAATGGGGCTTTTCTCCTTTGCTAAAGAAGCTGCAGAAATTTGAGCTGATCCTCAAAAAAATGGGGCTTTCCCCCTCTAAAAACTAGGTGCGTCCTATGGTCAGCTGCGCCTTATAGAGCGAAAAATATGGCATGTACACAGCCTTTTGAGAAGGCAGAGAGCAGAGCGGTAAAAGAATATGGAAGGAAACAGCTGAAGTAATGGGACCTTGAGGTGTAGCCTTACTCCAAGCCAGACCACTGGTCTGTCTTGCTCAGTATTGTGTATCTCAGTCTTCCCCAATTTGATACTGTTATGAGAAAAAACTGCTCCTTTTCCCTTATGGGGTACCCAAGAGCAAATATAGAGTCCTTTTGTAGGTTCTCTATCGGTAGGAGAAAATAACAGAGACCAACGAGAGTATTGAGAAGCAAAACAGCTAGTAAGCCTGATCTTTATTAAAGCTGTTGCACCAGGGTGTTCCCCCACACGCAGGAGAAAGGAGGAGGACCCAGAACAAAGGTGTGCCTGCCCTTATATAGACTTTGAAATTGCCCACTCTCAAACTCCAGCACCCCCAGAAATATCATACATACACCACAGAAGGGGTGTAGCCCAGGACCACCTCCCACAATACATCATACATACATACATCACAGGGGGCGGTCTAAAACAGAATCCTGAGTGTGTTGTTTATCTCCTGTCTGCCATTTACCTGATTGCATGAGCTGGGTTTTGGCCACTCTTTTGTTATTAAGGTAAAGGTAAAGGGACCCCTGACCATTAGGTCCAGTCGCAGACGACTCTGGGGTTGTGGCGCTCATCTCGCGTTACTGGCCGAGGGAGCCGGCGTACAGCTTCCGGGTCATGTGGCCATCATGACTAAGCCACTTCTGGTGAACCAGAGCAGCGCACGGAAACACCGTTTACCTTCCCACCGGAGCGGTACCTATTTATCTACTTGCATTTTGATGTGCTTTTGAACTGCTAGGTGGGCAGGAGCAGGGACCGAGCAACAGGAGCTCACCCCGTCGCGGGGATTCGAACCGCCGACCTTCTGATCGGCAAACCCTAGGCTCTGTGGTTTAGACCACAGTACCACCCGCATCTCTTTGTTATTATAACTACTTAATTCCTGATTCCAGGTCACAGGTCACAGGCTCACCCTGTTGTCACCTTAAATGTGCCCTTAAGGCAGGATTTGTGAGCACAGAGAAAATGGGGAGATTTCCCATTTCCTTCGACCTTGCAGAGAAATATTTGAGGTCATGTTGGGAGAGAGAAAATGGTTTCAGGACTTTTCTGTGGGTTTCAGACATGTGGTTTACATATTGTATGTGTTTGCTTGGTACATTTATGAACATCTATTTTATGTATATAAGACCTTAAAATTCTTGTAACAATACCTTCCAGATGTTTTGGGCTATACCACCCATCAACCCTGAGCACTGCCCATTCTGATGGCATCTAGAGTACAACAACATATGGAGGGCACCAGGTTGGGGATGGTCTGTTTGTCAGATGATTTCTGTCTATGGATTCAGGCAACAGTCTACCCTAGTCCTACCTTGAGATGCTGAGGATTGAACTCGGGATCTCCCGAATTCAAAACATGTCCTCTTCCCCACTGAGCTACAGGAGCTGAGTCTCGTGCAATGAACTAACTAGCAAAATATTTGCATATAGTCCTCTGATATTAGAATATTTAATACCAGCACCACCTGCAATGGTCTTTCAAGCCTAGTTGTTGCTGCCTCCTTCTCCCCCTGCCCCCTTACAGGTAAAACAATCCTGTTGTTATTATTATTATCAAAGCAGTGTAACTTTATCTGCCTGTTTCATTAGGGCTGAATGGATCCCAGAGACTGAGTTACGGTCTTTATTCAGTTGATACAAAAGCAGCCAGTGGTAGGCCTATGAATAAATGAACAGGTTTGCCATCCCATGCCTAGCATGGAGATGGAAAGTGGCACAGGGCCACCTCTCAATATTATTAGAGGAGCTGATAAAAACTTGGCAGGCTCGTTCCAACTGAACTGGCACCGGGGGAAGGAATTTCACGTGGCATTGGTGCCAAGGTGTTAAAGCACCAGAGAGAAGAAACAGAGCTGGTGTTTTTGCTAATGGACAAGATTTACAAATGTAGTTATCAGGTGCTTGCCCTGTTCCTTTTGCTGATGAAAAGCCTACAAATGCACCCAGGTTTTCATGGTTTTATAGCGGACTCTTGGTGCACTTTGGACTTATAATATCAAATCCTGGATGTCGTTTCTTGAAATCTCAGTTTCTAGGTGCTTGGGATGCAGCCGGCTCAGCAATTATTATTGCCATTTGCGCGGCTGCAAACCTTTAGCAAAGTCTGCCATTTGAACTGAGTAAGGGTTGGAGGAACAGCAGCCTCACTGACTTGTTTAACAGTGGCAAACTAGACACCTCACCCCCCCCCCCCCCACGACAAACACCCACCCACAAGCACACACATCCTCCTAATAATGCCTACTTAAAGATAGGGTAGTAGGGATCTGCTGACAAAATTAAGTCTCCCAGAGCTAAATACAGTGGTACCTTGGGTTAAGTACGCTTCAGGTTAAGTACGCTTCAGGTTAAGAACTCTGCTAAGAACAGAAATCGTGCTCTGGCGGCGCAGCGGCAGCAGGAGGTCCCATTAGCTAAAGTGGTGCGCTTCAGGTTAAGTACGCTTCAGGTTAAGAACGGACCTCCGGGACGAATTAAGTACTTAACCCGAGGTACCACTGTATACACTAGGAAGCTTAGTTTGATCAGAATTGAGTACACACTTTCAGGTAAAGGTAAAGGGAACCCTGACCATTAGGTCCAGTCGTGTCCGACTCTGGGGTTGCGGCGCTCATCTCGCATTATTGGCCGAGAGCTGGCGTACAGCTTCCGGGTCATGTGGCCAGCATGATTAAGCCGCTTCTGGCGAACCAGAGCAGTGCATGGAAATGCCGTTTACCTTCCCATTGCAGTGGTACCTATTTATCTACTTGCACTTTGACGTGCTTTCGAACTGCTAGGTTGGCAGGAGCAGGGACCGAGCAACAGGAGCTCGCCCCGTCGCGGGGATTCGAACCGCCGACCTTCTGATCGGCAAGCCCTTGGCTCTGTGGTTTAACCCACAGCACCACCCACATCCCCAAACATCTAGGTAGGCTTGTCCAAGTCAGAATATCTAAATAAGCAGAGCCGTCTCTACCATTGGGTTTAGTGGCGCCATGCCCTAGGCTATGTGGTTTAACCCACAGCGCCACCTGGGTCAATGCTAAATATGTTGTTTTAAGCAAATGAGCCACCACAGCTCCTAGAGGTTCGTGGAAATTGGTGTCCCAGGCTTTTTAGACTTGTCTAGTTATGTACTAGTCATGTACTGGGACGCAGGTGGCGCTGTGGTCTAAACCACAGAGCCTGGGGCTTGCTGATCTGAAGGTTGGCGGTTCAAATCCCCGCGACAGGGTGAGCTCCTGTTGCTCGGTCCCTGCTCCTGCCCACCTAGCAGTTCAAAAGCACATCAAAGTGCAAGTTGATAAATAGGTACCGCTCCGGCGGGAAGGTAAACGGCGTTTCCGTGCGCTGCTCTGGTTTTCCAGAAGCGGCTTAGTCATGCTGGCCACAGGACCCGGAAGCTGTACGCCGGCTCCCTTGGCCAATAAAGTGAGGTGAGCACCACAACACCAGAGTCATCTGCGACTGGACCTAATGGTCAGGGGTCCCTTTACCCTTTACCTTTAGTCTTGTACTATCTGAAACCAAAGGGGTGCATTGGTTGCCAGATGTGAAAATTTTTTTCCAGCTCACCTTCCCCACTACAAAGTATGGTTCTGAGTATCACCAAGGAGGTTGCTCTGTGCCAGAAGTCAAATGCAGAAGTCAGATGGGTGGGCCCCTCCCCCTCCCCCTCCCCCTCCCCTCCCCCACCTGGCTGGTAGTGAGAAAGGCAAAAGCCAGGGCAATGTTGTGTGATGGAGCTGGAAGCAGGCAGCAGCTAGAAAGACAAAACTATGCTTGATTTCTGTTTGAATCTACAGCTGCGACTATGAGAGAAACAAGACATTCTGGGTCCAATGCCGTGAGCCCCTCCATCTTAGGCTTAGGCTGTGTATATGTGTAAATAAGCCACACACTGTGAAGACACCACAGTCTCTGCTGTCCCTCATTCCGAGGAAGCTGGCCCCCTGGGATCTTGCTTGGGGTGGCATGCAACCAAATTTAAAATGATCTGCAATGCAAAGAAAAATGCAAGCCAACATGGATCACACAGTGCACATCTTGCCATCTCACTCACAGTCATACATGGCCAGTAGCATGCTATATTTGACTTGGTGGGTCACACAGGTTGCAGGTCGCTGAGCTGATCAACAGAATCTCTATGTGCTTTCAATCCTGGTGTGTAATCCTTGCCGACTGAAGAGCTGAGTCTCTCTCCTCTCTCATTACTTACCAATATCGTGTCTTACTTAGTTTGCTAATTAAAAAGCTTGCCTCTGGTCTTGTACTGAAGACCTCCTATATTGCATGAGATAATTATGTTGCATGCTTTTTTGCGTTGTACACCAGATTTTAATTATTTGGGGATGCCTTGCAAATAGTCACATAAATCCTGAATCAACACTCCCTTTGCAAAGAAAGGTTTCTGAAACGTTTGAGAACTCCCATTGAAAAACAGGCAACATTGGAAACACACACATACTTAAGATCTGTTCATCAACAATTATTTACAGGACATTCACCAGAAACATAGGAAGCTGCTTTAGACCAGACCAGTCTGTTTGTCCATTTAGCCCACCAGTATTGTTTACTCTGATTGGCAAATATAACTCTCCATGGTCTTTCGTGGATGTCTTTCCCATTACCTGCTCCCTGATTTTAAGAGAGACAATGACAAAGGGCAGATCCACACAAGGGCAGGACCCCAATTTCAGTTCACAGTTTAATCCCCAGTTTCCCAAACCAAACAGCCATTTGATGTTGCTTCTCTAAGTCCCAAGAGACCCAAACCGCTCCATGTTTGAGCATTCAGAGTTCCAGATATTCCTGGACTTTTTGCAATAAGGAAAGCATTGGGACAGTTTGGGATAACCATTGCTTGATATTAAATTGTATAGCCTCTCAAACAAATCAGAACAAATGCTCAATAAACAGCCAACCTGGTATAACTTCCCCCACAAACTTTGTGCAAACAAACTGGGAAGGATGCTCCAATCCATTAACAGGTCAACTGGATGCGGCCATATTGCATGTTTGCAGCGTGCAGTGTTTGTTTGTTTTTTTACTAATGCACATGAGCAACCATGCACATTGCTAAAAACACAGCACAAAAAGAAGTGTCTGTGTGTTTGTGCACGCGCAGGGGAGAGAGAGAGACATAAAGGAACTAGAGAGCTATGGCACACAAAGCATTCTGAAATCCTAAACACAGTGATTCAGAAACAAGCCCCACTGAACTTGGTGGGACTTACTGTAAACATGCTCAGGGTTGTACTGAAAATGGAAGAATGGGGATATCTCAGTGCTTAGGTTGCACACACTTCAGAAGTAAGATTGGATTCAGAACTTGAAAATATGGGAAGAATGTATAAGGATCATTTGTCTAGCAATGGGGCTTATTTTTGCTGTTGTTTGTATTTGAACAGACATGTGGTATTTTAAAGCATTCTACAAGCTACGCTATTGCAAAAGCAAACAGCCCCATGAAAAGATAATCTAGTGTACTTGTCACGGCCTCCCCCTCATCGGTCGTTCAATACGGAGGTCGAATCATTTGCCTTTCAGTAGCTTTTATCAGTGTTCATTATTTACGGTGAAGAGCTAAATCATATCATGTCTACTCAGTCACTAGCAGAATCCGGAAGTGGCACACGACGATTTTGGCGCCAGCAAAGAAACTTAGGGAAGCGGAAACGCCTTTTCCTCCTACGTGCTCTCTGCACCGGACCTGCTTGCTGGGAGCTGCCAGGTCTCTCGCTGCATCCCTCGAGACCTGGCACCCCCTTCCCTTCCGAGGAACAGCTGCCTCCACTCTCCGACGAGTCGGTCGTCAGAATAGGTGGCTGTTCCCTATAAGCACTTAGGGCTGGACTGGAAGGGGGAGGCAGATCCCTGACAGTACTGCTTATTATATTCCTGCCCCCCTCATAAATGGAAGATTTGAACCTGCTGTTCTTCTCTTTCCTCCTCACAGTTTGGAAATGAGCTACCGTACTTACAACCTGCAGTGCCACAGGAAACATTTGGTCGGATCCATATTTTAGAAGAGAAGAACCAGGCTTTTCGGTCTAATGTCACCACACTAACCCAAGAGAATCATCAGTGCAGCTTCTTAGTAAGTCATCAGTTTTAAATGTTCTTTTCTTGTTTTTGGATTTTCTTGGCTTGCTTGGAGGCAAATGTAATTTAGCAGTTCAAGTGTAACTGTCAGAACTCTTTCTTGAGCTCCTCTTACGGCTTTCTCCCCACCCCCCAACCTTCCCAGACATGTATTGCTATGTACAATGCTTTGATTCCTTGTTTTTCTACTAGAGGGCAATATGAAATGGAACATTTCATAGCTGTAATATTGCTTTTTGTGTGTGTGAAAGGGCAGCTCATACTCTGAACTGCAGTGATTAATCTTGTTTCTGATTTTAAACAATCTTTTGCTAAGCTCCGGTATTACATTTGGATTGGGGGTATCATTCAAATCACTGTAGCAGGGATGATGAAGTTTTCAAGCTGATGGCTCTGTTTGCCACTCAGGCAATGCTCTGTGAAATAGGAAGGTTTGCAAATCTGGCTGTTTTGATGGAGACATGCACAATGTTTGTCAACAAAATTACAAGCAAATGTGCCTAAGCACATAGGAGGCGATTTGGCACAGCTCGTCTCCTGTGGACCGTTGCCCCGTGCTGAGCCTGTTCTGTTTTACTTTAGTATTTTATATCCTGCCTTATATCCCAAGGTGAGTTGGCATCTCCATAAACTCATTCCTGAAACAGTCATGCAATGCTACGTGAAAACATCAGAAAGCAGCACAATCTCTCTCTCACATTAAAAGCCTTGGGTGAACAAAACCATATTATCTTATCTGAAAACTCAGAAGTGTGGGTGCCAGCTACACTTTTCTAGGGAAGGGAGCTCCATGAGCAAGGCACTTCCCAACCCGCAGGACCCAGAGGACTCTTATCAGAATGCTGCAGTGCAATTGCTGACAGGAGTGAGGCTATGTCAGCATGTAAAGCCTGTGCTCAGAGGTCTGCACTGGCTGGCGATTGGCTACTGGGCCGTGTTCTAGGTGTTACTGTTAGAATATAAAGCCCTTAATAAGTTGGGACCAAGTCCCCTTGCGAGATCCCCTTACCCTGTTTGTACTCACTCAACTGCTTTGATTGACAAAGCTGGCACCACGACAGGTGTTACATAATACCCGCACCACATCTGTAAGAACGCGATTGTTTAGTATGGCAGCACCTGAACTTTGGAACTCCCTGCATATTGATATCAGGCAAGCATCTTCACTGTATTCTTATTTAGGTATTCTGACTTGGACAAGCCTACCTAGATGTTTGGGGACGCGGGTGGCGCTGTGGGTTAAACCACAGAGCCTAGGGCTTGCCGATCAGAAGGTCGGCGGTTCGAATCCCCGCGACGGGGTGAGCTCCCGTTGCTCGGTCCCTGCTCCTGCCAACCTAGCAGTTCGAAAGCACGTCAAAGTGCAAGTAGATAAATAGGTACCGCTGCAGCGGGAAGGTAAACGGCGTTTCCGTGCGCTGCTCTGGTTCGCCAGAAGCGGCTTTGTCATGCTGGCCACATGACCTGGAAGCTGTACACTGGCTCCCTCAGCCAATAATGCGAGATGAGCGCCGCAACCCCAGAGTCGGTCACGACTGGACCTAATGGTCAGGGGTCCCTTTACCTTTACCTAGATGTTTAGAAAGTTTGCATGAATCTTAGTTTGTTTTAGCCTATTCTATTACGGTTTAAACTTTATGTACGTTTTAAGTTATGGTTGTTAGTGATAATTTGACTGTTTTATCTTCCACCTTTCCCCCCGATGGGACTCAAGGTGGCTTACAAATTAAAATTAAGAACCACTAAAAATGCAGAAAAAACCTATCATTTAATAACAATTAAACATTGATAGAATTAGATAGATAGCTATAATCTACTATTAACACCATCCCTTTCATTAAAAGCTGTCAGTTCCCCAAAGCCTGTTGGAACAAGAAGGTCTTCACTAGCCAGCAGATGGACAACAAGGAGAGAGACAGATAGCTTCTCCAGGGAGGGAGTCCCAAAGTCTGGGAGCAGCCACCGAGAAGGCCCTCTCCTGCGCCCCCACCAGGCATGCCTGTGTAGGTGGTGGGACCAAGATAAGGACCTCCCCTGAATATCTCAGAACGTGGGCAGCTTCATACTAGCCCCTAGCAACAGTTGGAGGGCTGCAGACCCCCCAACCCCAGTGTATAGGCATGAGGCCTGCTCCTTCTTCCACCAGTCAGGTACAGCAGTGCACCCACCTGCAAAGGGTGCTGCCATGTGGGTTGGAAGCTGCCTGCTAAGCACTCCTTTTTCTCCCTGCCCACTTCTTTCCAAGTAGAGGATAAAGCTGAATGAATGCATATTAAATAAGCTAACAAGCCAGTCCTGAAAACAAAATCAGCAGTTTCCCAAGCTCCAGATGCAGCTCCTTTCTCTCTCTCTCCCCCCTTATCAACTTTTGCATTTTCTCTGCACAAAGCACTATTGCTGCTCTTACTCCCCCCCCCTTAAGAACCTTGGCAAATAACACACTTGGCTTGATGTCTGAAGGGAAGAATGCGATTAAGGTGGGGGGGAAATTATATTGCAGCTCCAAACCCCAATTGAACGAGTTGACTTAGCGGAAATTTTGCATGGTCAATTTTCCAGCCATGAATACAGCCCAAATGCCTGGGGAATTAGGCTTGCCACGCTCAATAATAACCCTTAAAACCTGCCACTTGCCAGAGATAACGCAGGCCTGTGATCTTGCAGTTCGGAGTCGTGCGTCAGTGGGGCTGCTTAGCTACACAAGGCTAATGGCAGGTTGGAAGAGACCAAATAATGACACGGGGACCAGGCAAGAAGCTCATGCCCAGTCTCTCACAGGGAAGCCTTCCTTTTTCGACAGGCCAGCGGAGGAAACCGGAGTGGAAGCCTGTGGACTGCAGATTAATGATGTAGGTTTCTTGGATAAATCTGAAAGGCTGCTGCTGCTGGCGGGGTTTGTTGTCAAATTTATGAGGACAGTAACTTCCTATTATGCAGAAATGGGTAAGCTGTGCCTCTTCAGATGTTGCCGGACTCCAACCCCCCATCGGCCCCAGCCAGTTTAGCTGGCCTGTGGTCAGGGATAAGGGGAGTTGTAGTCTAGGAACACCTGGACAGCCACAGGTTCCCCACTCCTGCTATATAATTCGTTGAAGAAGAAGCCACTTTCCACATCAGGCTTCACAGGTGAAAGTGGGGACTCTTCCTCGCGTGTGCATGGTGTGGGATTGATTGGCGTCCCATTCTCTGCCTGCTGTGTGTTGTGTTAAGGCTGTAATCCTACGCACACTTTCTCTTAAGAGTAAGATTCATTCCCCGTGTGGAGTCATGGGTTTGTTGTCTATCACATGACTGGGTATGTGTTTTGATTCCACAGAATAGGATGTGATGTAGACAGAATGATTGTCTTACTGTGTTCCTGATGCTAGAGAGAGAGGGAGCCATGTTGAAGTGCTCTGTGTGTATTTATATGTAAATAAAGTAGATTAGCCAAAATGCTGAGTTGCTGAGTTCCGTTACGCAACTGCGCAAACTCTGCGGATCCCTAAGTGTTCTGATGTCTTCTGGCATCAGCGCTGTGATGTTCAGGCTGAGGAATGCTTTTGAAGCTCCCGAACGATCGCCCAGGAGGGAGGGAACATGCCAGTCGGACATGTGTCTCTGCCAAGGTCCTACTTGTGTGTAGGATTTCCTGACACTGCAATGTACTTCTAAGTAAACATGCATAGGGCTGTGCCATGAGTAACTCGGCACACCTGGTAGATGAGGACCCAAAACCGGGTCCCAGACCCAAGCTAGAGTGGGTCCCACCAGAGGGGCGCACTGTTTCCTTTTTAAGAAATTGTTGTCTTCTACATCTATAAAGCCTGCCTATGTTGGGGGTGGGGCTGCCCCAGTAGGGCAGTCACTTCGGGGGTGGAGCGAGGCTGTGAGCCAGCCCTCTTGTGACATGTTTCTGGATTTTGCTGGTGGGTTTGCTGCCATCCTGGAAGCGTGTTGCCTGCTGCCCTGAGCAAAGGGGAAGCTCATGAGATGGTCTCATCCGCCACAGGGTTGGTGCTCAGCAGCAGCTCTTTCCGATATGACTTTATTGAACTGCATTAATTGTTGGGATGAATTTGTTGTTGTTTCCTTTACTTATATGTTATTGCGTTTGATAGCGTGGCGATTGCAACGTTTGTTGTTGTTTTTAATGCTTTTGTGATTATTGTGAGCTGCTTTGAGCTCAACGTTTGTTGTTCGGAAAGTGGAGTAGAAATATCAAATCAAATCTATACCCTACACATGTTCCTGCCTTGAGGAGTGCACAGTCTGAAATGCGTCTAGAGTTGCCTCCTTCCTCACTTTTGCCCTGCTGGCATAAGATACCCTGCATAATTCAAGGCCATCTAAACAAATGCCGCATTCGACGATAAAAGCAGGATGAAGAGAAGAGTCTTCTCAAGCTGTTTGTGTACGGTGACCTTCCTTTGTTTGGGTACTGGGGATTCTCTTTTCCTTACATGGTCTGGAAATGCTCTCTAATATTAGAGCTAGGTGTACACTGTTACAGAACATTTGTCTTGTCTCTCGGGAGGATTCTGTTTCAGTAGTGTCTGGCTGAAGGAGGCCGTCGTAGTTATACAGATCAGCATCTTACAGACTGCCAACGCTTACTTCATTGCAAAATCCCCCAAAGGGTTCTGTGCATGAAAAATAGGAGTAGGAGTTCTATCCAGATCCATTTGCTTTTCGAATGAGAATTCTGACTTTGGACATAAGAAGAGCCCTGTTAGATCGAATCAAAGGTCCATTTAGTGCAGGAGTCTGTTCCCAGCACTTGCCAGTGAGGGAAGCCCACGGGCAAGTTGGGAAAGCAATGACTCCACAGCAATTGGTACACTCCGGGTCGAGCGTAATGTGTGAACAGGGTTTAAGCCCTTATGGGAAACTGTGGTGCTGAAGGATTGAATGGGTGCTATAGGGGGTTATGAGATATACTGGCTTACCTGAGTCTGGGTAATGTCACCAAGTCCTCCTTCTGCACCTCCACACCCCATGTTTCCAGTTGCTTCCCATTTGCTTGCTTCCAGCCTTTGTATACGCATCCTGCAGCCTGCCTTCGCTGTACCTGCCTTCCCCTAACCTGAGCGCTCTAATTCAGTCCATGTGCAATTATTCATCATGGTCGAATGGGAGAGAAGTACATAGTGTAGCCCAAGACAGGTCAGGATCCAAAACTGGTGGGCGAAGGCAGCAGACTCTCCTTCTCTATGTTATTCTGGCCCTATGTAGTTGCACCTCACCAACAACCACCCATAAAGCCTTATAAAACTCTCCAAAACTCCCACTGAGACCCCCCCCCCAAGACAAATTGGCAATGCTCAAGTCAGCAGGCTCTTCGCCAGATGTGATCCTTTCCAGTGACATGAGGTTCCCCAGGCTCAAGAGCAAGATCAGTACTTGGGGTTTTCTCTCTCTAAAGCGTGGTGGCGCCACATTGGTCCTTCACGATCAACTGACTTGAGTTATCATCTGTATTGAGTGCGGAGTCCACCTTGTATTGAAATTTCAGGTGGTACCCTAGGGAAGCACAGTTCAGCCTGCAGGGTTTGTGGAAGGATCGAGACCCTGATGGAGCTTGATGACCACTGGAGCTCTTGCTTGAGACACACACAGAGGTCCCTATTGCTGCTTGCTTACGCAGCCCCAAGCGAGCCTATTACCGTATTTAACACTCCACTTTGAATGAATTGCAAAAAAAAAAACAACAACACCCTATAATTGCATGTTCAGCACTGGACAGTCAGAAGGTCCTGAGTGTGCTGAGTTCTCCCATTCCCATGTCTTTTTATGATTATTATTTAGACACCTGTTTGAAGAAAGGCAATTATATGATATCATCATAAGGAACACAGCCAAACCACCTCTTCAAGCAAACATCCTCTTTGTCCTTGGCCATTAAGCATGCAATGTTCATAGGCCTGTCCCTGATCTTTTGCAACACTTACCTGTTCGTTACTTAGCAACCGTGGCATTTACCACTGGCTGCAGCTGTCGGGAAAACGGCCTGTAAGTCTGAATGTAAACTGAATTGCTCTGAGTTTGCAACAGATGCTGTTAAAAGGACCTGCTAATGTGTGTGTAAATGTCGCTTTCTTCACCGAGAAGAAGCAGGAGCAGCAATTATGCCCTTGAGGAATCAGGACGTGGACCACACTCCTTTCATCTCGGTACAACCTTTCTCTGCTTCAGAACATGCTGCCTCCTGTTCTCTGGTTTCCAGGGGCTCATTGTGCCGTTGCTCCCAGTGTTGTTCTTAGGGGGTGAGCAAGGGGATTTAACTCCCCGGTCTTTGGGGGCTGGGCCCTGGATTGCTTGCCCTTCCTCTTTTTTTTAAAAGAAGCTTGACTTATAGGATGGCCAGAAGCACTAAAATTGTAGTTCCCTCGACACCTGCTCTCTTAATTTGTTGTGATTTATTGTGATGTTGTTGCTGGGTATCATGTGTGCATGATATTGACTGACAACAGGGGACATGTCAGCATGTGCCATAATTGGATTGTGTGTGTGTGTCCCAATCCACACACAAGGTTTTATCCAGTGTAGCATAAGATAAGTCACATAGTAATATACTTGTTGCACCTGTGATACATTGTTGCACAAGGGAAAACACAAGTACTTTACTGAAGTTTGTTGTGCACCATGTTGAACAACAAGAATTAGCTGTTGCACAATAAACTTCCACTAGCACAACTGTTGCGTTGGATTACTTTAAGCTCTGCCATTGGTTATTTGCCTGCAGAAACTGTATAGGATTTCTGTGGCTGGGCAAAGGTGGCCCCAACACTACCTCCTGTAATATACAAGCTCAGGTGGTGTGTGCCGGCAGGTTTGGACCCAAATCAGGGCCACTGAGAAATGAAAGTCAGGTATCTGAATGCACAGGGAAACCTCCAAGGGTGTTGCAGAAGGACAGCAGACCATTTCCCCCAAATCCTAGAGGATCAGTTACTCCCTCCATCACAACCCCACAAGAACTGACCATGCTCAGTAGCCATTGAACATTGCTTGTCCGTTTGAAAGGGGTGGGGGGAATGGGGTGGGGAGGTGGAGTGGAATTGGTGTATGCTGGAGGAGGCATGGTTGCCTGGCTGGAACCCTGAGCAGGAGCACTCACGTTAGGGATTGAGATACACTGCAACGTATTGTGGTTGCCGGTTTTTCTTGGGAATATCTCTAGCCTGTGTTTTTGCAGTTGTGTGGCATCCTCTTCCCCATAGCCTGATCTCATTCTGCAGAATAATGTGTAGGCAAGGCAAATGACATGCTTTTCTGTATGTATTGCTCTCTCTTCAGGAAGGAATATGCCCTGTGTGGGAAATAACTGGTATTTGCTCATCCGTGTGGTTCCTCCATACAGATGTTACCAGGCCACGAGGCAGGGGCACCCACCACCACTGCAGTTTCATCTCAACTGGCCTTGTCTTTTAAAAGTGGCTTACGTGGTGTAAGGGTTCTGTAGTGGCTTCTCACGAGTAACGAGTCTCAACTCCAGTCCGTATATATACAACGGTTTATTATACAAGTATGTACAATGCAGAGCTCAGAAATCAGTGACCGTCTGTGTCACTCTCAGATCCCGGAAGTGGCGCTCTTCGGAGCGCCCCCAACAAAAGAACTTCGGTACCCCAAATCTCCTCCTACCCTCCTTGCGTTTCCTCCCTCTACGCAATTGGGGCGACGGAACTGAGGTGGCTTCCTCTGTCCTTGCTCCGCTGGGTAGGTGTTCTGAGCCTGTAGCATCCCACAGCCCTTCCACCCCCGAGCTCCTGTCCCATCCGTCGTTCCCACAGGAAGTTTCCCTGCTGCTCTGGTGGTGCAGGGAACCTTCAGCCTCTGAGAGCCCTGGCACCACCCCACTGGCCGCTGATGGTTCCCTGACACGTGGTTATCATTATTGGTTTTACTATGGACTAATTTAGGTATGGTAGGCTTTCATTCCAATCTGCCTTGGGCAAAAAAGGCAAGGTAAATGTTATTTTAAAATAAACGCTCACACGATCTTATTTCTGTTCTCCTGCTCCTTCACCGATGATGGTAGAGTTGAGGTGTTAGGTTTTCCTTTCCAAGCAAGCCATCAAGTCTCAAAGTCCACACACACACACTTTTACATCTGAGTTTATTCAGGACTCTTCTCTGCTTCTGTGAAATATTGTACAGTAGCAGATGAGCCGTGTGTTTACTCTCGCACATGCGGTAAATATTTGTTCCATTCAGTTGGATGTCTTTAAGCAAACCCAAAATAGAGTCAACCTGCAAACACTTTTTTCCTCTTTTTTTAGTTTTGTGCACACATGTCTCCTTGCCAGATTTTCAGAAAGCAGGACTTGTGCTTCACTGTAGAATTTCAATGAGATGTGTTTTAGGGGGTTGGTGACTAGAAACTAGCTATTTGAAATGGCCACGGATCCTGTGGATCACAGGATCTCAGCTTATCCTCCGTCATAATGAATGTAGGATCAATGTATACATGAAGTCTCCATGTGATCAGCTGTTTCCATAAAGACCCCGTCTCACTTGAAAAGTTATATCTTCTTAGTCAGACTGAAGGCTTCATATCACCGTGCCATTTCTATCATTGCATCCATCTGAAAGTATGGAATGGGGTACACCAATCAAACGGTATTGTGACACCTCTAAATTGTGTCAGTTTGAGCCATGCTTGAGACTTTTGTTGTTCTGACTTCCTCCCATCGGGAGATGGCCCACAGGTCAGTGACAGAGCATACATTTTGCATGCAGAAGATTTCAGGTTCAATCCTTTCCATCTCTGGTTAAAAACATGAAGTAGAGGATGCCAGTCAGAGTAGACAAACCTAGCTTAGATGGTATAAGGCAACTTCCTTTGCTGCTCATCGGGTTGTGATACACTCCCATGCTTTGGCTCTCAGTTGCTTCAAATAAGAAAATCCCCTTCATTTATTCCCCTATGGCAGTGGTTCCTAACCCTTTTTTTATCATGGTGGCATGTACCCTGTCTATCTGTCTGTCTATCTATCTTGTAAAGAATATTGATATACTGCTTTTATAAAAATTCAGAAGTCATATGTAAAATTGTACATATAAAATTGTACCCAGGTGGCGCTGTGGGTTAAACCACAGAGCCTAGGGCTTGCTGATCAGAAGGTCGGCGGTTTGAATCCTTGTGACGGGGTGAGCTCCCGTTGCTCGGTCCCAGCTCCTGCCCACCTAGCAGTTCGAAAGCCCATCAAAGTGCAAGTAGATAAATAGGAACTGCTCTGGCGGGAAGGTAAACGGCGTTTCTATGTGCTGCTCTGGTTCGCCAGAAGCGGCTTTGTCATGCTGGCCACATGACCTGGATTCTGTATGCTGGCTCTCGGCCAATAAAGCGAGATGAGCACCGCAACCCTAGAGTCGGACACGACTGGACCTAATGGTCAGGGGTCCCTTTACCTTTACCTTTTACAAGAAAAATCATCTTAAAAACAACAACAGAGATAAACTCTTATGAGAATCTGGTGAGATCAGCTACTGAGCATCTGATACAAGCTATGGAACCCCTCCCAGAAAAATGCATGTAAACACATATGCACAACATTTTGCATGATTTCCCCCCCTTATGGTATAGGAAAAATGTCTCTCTGTGTATGTGTCTGGTTCAGGCAGCAAAATGTATTGAGCCAGCTCTGGATCATTCTTAACTAAGGGGGCCCATTTCCCTGGGCACTCATGTTACCCCCTCAAATCTCCTCTCTTGATCACATGGTGAACTGCCTCCATTGAAAATGTTTCCTTTAAGAGGGTGTCTGGTTCCTGTGAAAGCTTAGTCTGTGGCATTCCCCTCTGCCACAGCGCTTTCGCACATGCTAAGCTTTACTTGATGTGGCAGGTACAGATTCAGTGTGTGATTCAGTACAGATTGAAAGACAAACTTTCTTCATTCGCACCTTCTGGGAACCAAACTACAGTTGCTCTTTGAAATGTGCACTTTTCCCCTACCCAAATAGCATGTCCAAAAATGCATATACTTCTAGGCAGGGCCGTTTCCCCCCCAGCCAGAACTCAGTTCCGACACCTCTCAGGTGGGTGCCATTGCCATGATATGAAAACAAGGGAGGCGTTCATGGTGAGTTCCAGCGCCTCTTTTTCTAGAAAAACGGCACTGCTACTCAAGTGTGGCTCAAAATGCATATTCGTGAAAATAGCATACAGTGTAACACAGCATGCAGGGCCCGCCCACCCACGAGGCAAGGTGTGGTGACCGCTTCAGGTGGCAGGATCCCCAGGGGCAGTAGATCCCATTGTCAATCTTTATTCTGAAGGCAGCCCTGTGTAAGGAAAGTTTTTAATGTTTGAAGTCTCACTGTGGTTTTTATATTTTGTTGGAAGCTACCTGGAGTATCTGGGGCAACCCAGTGAGATGGATGAGGTACTCCTCCTCCTCTTCCTCCTCCTCTTCCTCCTCCTCTTCCTCCTAATCCCCCCCCCATTCCAGTATATCACTCCTTCTTCCTGGGTAGGGAGGGAGGCAGTATTTTGGGGTTTGCCTCAGGTGTCAAAATGCTTTGGGCCAGCCCTGACAGCATGCATTCTATTAGGCATGTATATTAAGCCGAATGGCATGCAAATCATGTATATTAGGAGAAATTTGCGCTAAAATTCCAGATGACTTTCAGAGAGGCCTTTGCCAGAAGATTTGAATGAAAGTGATGTGGATAACTGAATGGATGGATGCCCGGAAGAATGAGAAACTGGGAGAACCAAAATGACCAGGTTTGCCCCTACCTAATCTTAACATTTTATTCTGGTGCATGCAAGCTGTGGTGGTAGTAGGAGCTCCTGGTGGAGCAGCTCCAGCATATAGCATGCTGTGTTGCAGAGCATGGCCCCATCTGCCTCTCCCCCCTGCCTTCGCAACATGTCTCCTTGCTTTCCTTCGGTTAACGAGTATGCATTGCACTTGCTTTATTTAGAATGTAGTCTCCCTTGATAGGCCTTGGAATAAAATTGGCTTTCACCCCTGGTTCTTCGAGAAGTCATCTGCTTTGAGGAAACACTTTCTTAGTGTTGCTATGCTGGAAAACTGTGAGGAGCGGGTTATTTTTGAGTTCATTTTCTAAATCTGTGATGAGAGAAAATGTGTTCTGGCAAGTGGCTTTACAAATGGTTGTGAATTGGATCGTTTTCTCTCCGTCTCTTCTTTTCATGTTTAATGGAACCAGTGCCCTCTCTCCACTTGAGGATTATTAGAAATCTGTTTCTCAATATGTTCTTCTTTTCGTGCCCTCCTCACCCTCCTCCCATGGCACAGTAACCATGGTTCCAATTGGGAAGATTGCTAATCTTAACTATTTGTAAGCTTCATTCCACTTAAGTCATGTTAGCGTTTTAAAAAATTTCAAACCTCCATGTTCAGCTACAGTATACCTTGAGCCCTGTGGACACAATGTATGCATGGAGACAGGAGGGGGCGGTCATACACACTAGCCCCAACCCCAGGAATGGAGCACTGAACTTTTTGAGGATATTGACTGTTGAGAAAGCCCTGTCCAGGGTCCTGAAAGTAGCTGTCATGTTCTTCATTGCAATGATTAATTTGAAAATTCAGTGGTACCACATACTTCATTTATTTGGCTAGCTAAGAAAAGCCAGATATATATATGAGAGAGAGAGTGCAATCTGTGTGTGTTTACTCAGACATAAGCCCCACTGAATTCAATGAGACTCACTTCCAAGTTGGTATAGGATTAGTTCTATGTAATGTAATGGCCAAAAATGTTTGTAATCTATACCATAGCATAGCAAATAATTTAGCAGTGGTGGTGAAACTGCTTGGAGTGATTGGTTGAGATGCTCCGATCTCAAAGACAGGCCTCCTGCTACCGTTGGCCGAACTATTAAGGTGCTAGAGCAGGGATGAGGGACCTTTGGCCTTCGAGATGTCACTGGACTCCAACTCCCATCAGCCCCTGCTTATGGTCAGGAGTGATGGGAGTTGTAGTTCAATGATACCTGGAGGCCGGCAGGGCCCTTACCCCTGTGCTAGAGAGAAGTGAGACAAGCAGAGGTGCCTGGGTTAGGAGGTTGTCCTGTGCCTAAGGGGGCAGCGGGAAAAGAAAGCAGGGTTGGGAAGAGCTGAGAGTTGAAAGGGAGAATGTATCAGAGGGATGCAAGCCAGTGGGAGAGGAAAGCTGGAAGACAGAATGGCCAAAGAAAGAGTGCTGAATTGGACATTGGTTTGAAAGAGCCAGCAGCATCTTTTGAGTTCACATATCTCTTGGCCTTAAAAGTATTGTTCTCACCAATGTCATCCATAGGAGCTAATGCCTAGGGACTGTGGGGGCTGGGCCCCCCCAAAGTTGATGGGCATTCCCATTCAAATGTTGTGTGTGCATTGCATCATGTGATCAATTATGTGGGGTGGGGCTTACCTGGACCCCACAATATTTTATTCAAGTTGGCTCCCCTGCTGTCATCCCTCACTGTATGTATATGGAAAGTACTTAACATAAGAAATTTATGATCCAGAGTTATATGAAAAGTTAGCAGCCTAGCCATCAGTTTAGCTTACCTTGTGGCCTCTATAGATAGATCCTATTATCCTGAGGTTTATGAAGCTATATCGTTGCTAATATAGGATATATGGTTTGTGGGTCTGGGTGTGTAAAATAGGTTGCTTACGATCCACCAGCTCTACTTCAATAATCAGCACTCATCCTTGCCTGCTATTAAATTTACTCCTTGCATAACCAGGTCAAAATGCATCCTGCCTGAGAGAGGGAGAGAGAATATGAATGAATCTGATTAAATTATTACAAAATTCAATTATATCTTTTTTTTCATTGTGAGCACATTTTATGACATATAAGGAGTTGCATCTGCAGTTTTGCCTGCCTGCTGAGTTGCGGAACAAAAATTCGTCGATAGCTTAGCAGCTGTTTGTAAGAGCTCTCTCACACCTAATTGGGGGTTGTTGTTCTTGTATGTGTGGCTTCTATAACTGAAACAAGTGCAAACAGAAAGGTATTTGGCTCTTCTGGGGCTCATGTCAATCTCATGTCCACAGTGCTGGACTACCCAATACAGGGCTGAAACTAGGCTTTCTGTCACCCAAGTCAAAGACCCAGTTTGGCACACACCCACCCGGATGCATGTTTGCGTACATACATACACATACATACATACATACATACATGCATACACACACACACACACCCCTCAACACATTTATTCATAAAAGGCATAAAAAGTAGACAATATATTATTTGAATCCCAAGAAGTACAGTATTATGACTGTATGACCAAAGGAAAAATGAGCATCCCTTCCAGTAAAAGCAAATTGTTTGTCAAAAGCAGAACTTCCCATGTGCAGCAATTGTCTATCTGAGGTCAGGTTTTGAATTGGATTTATTTGGTCACAGGATCATTAAAAGACTGCATTTCCATAAGATCAGCCCAGACCCTCTTGTTTCCTTTAAATTTCACACACACACACACAAACAAACACATATTTGCTTTTTGAGGCTTTTTGCCACCTACCCTTCTTCTTGGTTCTGTGCAAACCTTTTCAATGAGTTTTGATGTGTAAATCTACTCCTGAGTAAGCTTTTAACAAGATTCCATTCAATTCTATTTTTGTTTGATAACTCATTTCAGGAAATAATAATTTTGTAGTCATTTTAGGTTCAATGTAAAGTGAATAAATGTTTTTTGCGAGTCTAAAGTGCCCTTCCGTTACAACCCTAATGCAGCCAGGCTAACTAGCCCTTGCCAGGGAACTGCCTCTGGCAGGAAAAATGCTCACACGCCCCTTACTATCCTGTGTGTAGATCATGTATAGTCTGTAAAATGAACCAACCGCAGCTATTTAAACACATACAAAGTTCTGAAGGGATCATAGAATCTTAGAGTTGGAAGGGACCCCAAGGGTCATCTAGTCCAACCCCCTGCAATGCAGGAAACTCAGCTAAAGCAGCCATGGCAGATGGCCACCCCAACCTCTGCTGAGAAACCTCCAAGAAAGGAGAGTCCACAACCTCCTGAAGGAGACCGTTCCATGGTCAAACGGCTCTTACTGTCAGAAAGTTTTTCTTGATGTTTAGCCAGAATCTCCTTTCTTGTAACTTGAAGCCACTGGTTCGAGTCCTACCCTCCAGAACAGGAAAACAAGCTTGTTCCATCTTCCATGTGACAGCCCTTAAGGCAGTGGTTTTCAACCAGTGTGCCGTGGCACCCTGGGGTGCCTTGAATGCTGTCTCTTTTCCCTTCCTTTCCTCCCTCCCTCCCTCCACCGATGCCCTCTAGCACAGGCATAGGCAAACTCCGGCCCTCCAGATGTTTGGGACTACAATTCCCATCATCCCTAGCAAACAGGACCAACGGTCAGGGATGATGGGAATTGTAGTCCCAAACATCTGGAGGGCTGGAGTTTGCCTATGCCTGCTCTACCATGTCTGCCTCCCAAAGGCTTGTGGGGCTGTTTGTTGAAGCAGCCCTGGCTACAAGCTCCGCGGGCAAATGGTGCCTCTGGGGCTGGCCAGGGGGCACTGGTTGTCAGGAGCTGAGGCAGACTTGGCGTAAGCAAGCAAGTGGGTGAGTTTCAGACAAGCGGACATTCCCAGCCTTACCTGGAGGTGCCGGGGACTGAAGCTGGGAGCTTCTGCATGGCCTTTGCATCTGGATCTGACTGAGCTTTCAGACCCTTGGATTGTAGGGTGGTCCCTTCTGACCTTGCAGAATGGGCTCTGAGCCTCCCTATGTAATCATTTGATCCTAGACACCACCTTTATGCAGAAAGTAGGGTGTGGTTTTGTTGGTTTTTCATCTTGTGCCCTTGTTTTTAGAACCATCTAGTGCAGGGGTCAGCAACCTTTTTCAGCCGTGGGCCGGTCCACCATCCCTCAGACCATGTGGTGGGCCGGACTATATTTTTGGGGGGGAATGAACGAATTCCTATGCCCCACAAATAACCCAGAGATGCATTTTAAATAAAAGCACACGTTCTACTCATGTAAAAACACCAGGCAGGCCCCACAAATAGCCCAGAGATGCATTTAAAAAAAAATGACACATTCTACTCATGTAAAAACATGCTGATTCTTGGACCACCCACGGGCCAGATTGAGAAGGCAATTGGGCCGCATCCGGCCCCCGGGCCTTAGTTTGCCTACCCCTGATCTAGTGTTACTTTCCATCAGTGTGGCAACTAACTTTTTTTTTAAGAAGAAGAAGAAGAGAAGAGTTTGGATTTGATATCCCGCTTTATCACTACCCGAAGGAGTCTCAAAGCGGCTCACATTCTCCTTTCCCTTCCTCCCCCACAACAAACACTCTGTGAGGTGAGTGGGGCTGAGAGACTTCAGAGAAGTGTGACTAGCCCAAGATCACCCAGCAGCTGCATGTGGAGGAGCGGGGAAGCGAACCCGGTTCACCAGATTACGAGTCTACCGCTCTTAACCACTACACCATACTGGCTCATACTAAGTGTACAATTATGAACTTTCTTCACATCTAATGTGAAAAAGCTTTTCCATGACGAACCCATCAGCTGTCCAATCTTGTCCTTTTGTGGGTTGCGCACTTAGTCCTGTGACATGTTGATATCACCGGGGGGGGGGGGGAGGGAGGAACGCAAGGGACTAGACTACCAATCCCTAAAGAAGCTGTGATTAACATATCTAAAAGTTTTCTTTGGTGGTGTTTGTGCTTGCTTTTTTCTTTTTTCTTTTTTTGGCACTTGACTACTTAAATAAATTTGCATTAATGAAAGATCAAACTCTTCACACAATCCTCTCTGGGTAAGCCGAGGCTAAAAATATATTGCTTGGAATTTTGGCTGCGAAATCTGACATTTTTGAAGGGAGTGGCGGGGGAGGTGGGGATAAAATGTTAGTTAATGCTTGTGATTTTAACTTTTTAAAGCGGGAAGAAAAGGGAGCTGTCCTGAACAGACTCAGCTGACATTTTACAGCCTAGAAGTCTCTAAGTGTTCTAGTCAGGTAGAGGGAGATTTTTTGATGTGCTCCATCTCTGGCCTTGAACGTGTCATGTTCTCACTTGTGTCTGGTCCAACCACCTGTCAAGTTGAGACTGAGGCAGACATGAAACAAGACGAAGACAGGATGCACCCAATAAAAGGAAGAGCGGAGCTTCCTAGCTGTGCATGTCTGCCAGGGAAGTTGCTGTCAGGTTGTTTTTTGCAGAAAAGGGTCATGAGTCGCAACCCGGAGGAGTGAATGGCCGATTTCCTTGCAGTTCATTCTAGGTCCGAGTAAAAACAACCTCCCCAAATTTTCCACGTTTGGTTTACCATACCCCTTGAGTCAATCACCTATCTCCCACTACCCTTCTGAGAAAAACCCCACCCCACCCTCCCACTTCTGTTTCAGTGTATCTGAAGAGGTGTGCATGCACACGAAAGCTCATACCCAGAACGAACTCAGTTTGTCTCTAAGGTGCTATTGGACAATTTTTTTTATTTGTTCGTGTGTGTGTGTGTGTGTGTGTGCGTGTGTGTGTGTGTGTGTCCGTGTCCTCAATTTCTTCACTTACAACCCTCCTTCCAGCATGCTCCTGTAGCTTAGACTGCAAGCAAAGGAAATGCTGACACGATTGATGTGCCTGTTAAGGAAACAGCGTATCAGGAATCTGACAGGAGCTACAAATGTCAAAGACATGGCAATTTACCCACCACTCATTTGAATGGCTATTAGTAGCCTCCGGAACCCAAGGCTTGGTGAATTCAGTATAAACTTGTGTAGTCTAAATCTCAGGCATGTATATTAATTTGCACCGTATATCTTCCTCCTTCTCAGAATGCCCAGAATGTCATGGTGCTTATTGCATATTTGGGTATCAGAGCCCATGGTGTGCAGGGGCGGAGGAAGGGGTGTGTGGTGGGTGCGGGCCGCCTCGGGTGTCACCACTGAGGAGGCTGACAAAATGGCAGGTGGCACTCACCGTGGGGCCTGCAGTGCGCCCGAGCCACGTGTCTCTCCTAGGAGAGACACAGTGGCTTGGGCGCGCGCAGGCTCCATGCTGCCCAAACTGTTCTCCCGCTGCCTCCCCCTTGGTTGAGGGTGACTGAGTGGGAGAAGGCAGGCAGACTCTGGAGGCCCCGCAGTATGCCCCACCCCTATGGGTGGCTCACCTCGCCCTCGCCCCGCCCCTATGGGCAACTTGTCCCGCCCTTGGGCATGCTGCCCCAGGAGCCCAAGCGGCTTCCTTCACCACTGATGGTGTGGAAGCATAGCTAGTTATTCGAAAGGATTGCCTTCCATATATATAAATTCGTTCATTACAAACTTATTCATCAGGTATATTCAATGCCAACACTTGTCCATACTTTTTTAAAGTCCTCGTGAAAATTTATCAGCATTTAGTATGATTTTCTCCCGATACACATATCTATGCATTTTGATATATCTTTTTCAATCGTGTGTGTGTATATGTGTGTGTGTGTGTATAAATGCACATGTTACACTAGATTTCTGTGCTCATTACTTGCCTAGAGAACTGCATTGCCAAATTTGGAGAAGTGGGAATTTCAAAGGGTGGCTGTTTTTGGTTGGTGGGGGACTGGTGCTCTCCAAGGGGTGAAATGCTTCCAGCTCCTGATCAACAATATGCTTATAAGTTATAATCCAGACAGGTTTACTGTGCACACATAAAAATGCCCATATACATAAGAGCTATGCACAGATGGAAATCAGTGTGCAATATATTTTGCAAAGCCACAGTCTTGGAACAATGGCTGCTATTGCTGTTAATGTTTACTTCTATTTTATTTATTTTGATACTTTTGCATCTTCTTTCAGAGCAGGAAGGTGGTTTTAGATAGCAGCATGCTTTGAGAGGGATTTTTTTTTATTGATCAGTTCTGCTTTCCTCCTCCTCCTCCTCCTCCTTAAACAGGGGCAATGCATTCCTTCATATACCCAGCAGTGTATTTTGTTTTTTTGCCCAAGCTGGGATTCATTTGGGATGAGTTTTCAGCAAACAGCAAGGTATCAGTTTGCTGGCTGTTTTCCTAGTGTCACTAAATAGTGCAACAGCTGAGCAACGATTAGCAACATCCTGGCTCATTAACAGCACTTTGGTTAATGTTCCAAGCACGGCAGTCCTCTAAGAGCCTGGGGAGTGTGAACGCCCCATTAGCTTGGTCTAAAATGAGCAGTCAGCGATTGGCATCAAAGCACAATATTGTACCACTTTAGAACACAGGTGGTGGATCACATGATTGAATGCCCCCCATATAATTATATTAAATCTAAATACTCGCAGCATAAAAGAGAAGGGCTGAAGACCAGCAGAATGGTCCTTCCCATGCCGTACTATCCTTCCGTGTGCAGGGAATTTTTTTTTTAATGCTATGGAACATTGCTCTTCACCTGTATTCTGACTTGGTACATTCGGAATGGGTCTGTGACTCATGACTTTTATCAATGGCAGATCTAACTTCATCCCACCCAAAAGGAAACAATGAAAGTTTTTGCGACTGATCACCAAACCAAGGGAATTATTAAGCTGTTGGAAAGAGCAGAACTTGAATTTTGTTAATCTAGCCCTGAGATAAAGACTCCCATTATCCATGACCATTGGGCATGCTGACTGGGGTTGTAGTTCAACAACATCTGGAGAACCAAAACTCCCATGATTCTTGACCATTGGTCATGCTGGGAGTTGTAACCCATAAACGTTTGGAAGGCCACAGCTTCCATCAACCCTGGCCATGGACCATGCTGGTTGGGGCTGACAGGAGTTTGTGGAGGGCCATAGGTTCTCATCCCTGGGTTAACCTAATGAGAGACCATGCTTTGCATGTGCTTAGACCTCCAGGCCCCTTCAAACAAAGAAGCAGGCAGTGGTGTGTAATATCAGGTTGTGTGTGATTGGCAAGTGGTTATGAAGTCTCTGGACTGGTAAGGGCTAATATACAGCAATGCAAGGAGTCTAGACGTTCACCCTTCTCAGCAACCTAACTGCTGTACTTCAAGTTTTTGCCTGTCCAGTTCCAGCTTCTGACCCTGGGCTGTGGAGAACACCAGCCTAGTCACTGCCATGAATAAAGCACTGGAAGTTATTCTTCTGAAAACCAAAAACATTTGTACTGTGACAAAAAGCCTTTGTACATCATTTGAAGATAATCTTTACCATCCAGTACTTCTCTACTTAGGACGCGAGTGGCGCTGTGGGTTAAACAACAGAGCCTAGGGCTTGCCAATCAGAGGGTCAGCGGTTTGAATCCCTGCGACAGGGTGAGCTCCCGTTGTTCGGTCCCTGCTCCTGCCAATCTAGCAGTTCGAAAGCACGTCAAAGTGCAAGTAGATCAATAGGTACCACTCCGGTGGGAAGGTAAACGGCGTTTCCGTGCGCTGCTCTGGTTCGCCAGAAGCGGCTTAGTCATGCTGGCCACATGACCCGGAAGCTGTACGCCGGCTCCCTCGGCCAATAATGCGAGATGATTGCCGCAACCCCAGAGTCGGACACGACTGGACCTAATGGTCGGGGTCCCCTTTACCTATACTCTACTTGGGTGGGAGAGAGAGGAGGATATTTTTCATCATAAATACTGCCCGATTTGTGCCAGTGATATTCATATTTAGAATGTGTTTGAGCAGTGCTGGGGAAGCTGATTTAGCTTAAATATGGGTTTTTTAGCTTATATATTTTGTCAGGCAGTGTTAAGCCAAGGCAGTACGAATGTGAGTACTGATGGCATTGGTGCCTCTACAAAAACGGCCTCCAGTGCTTTGAAGATTTACCCTCCCATTTATTCATTTATTTTATTAAACATCATAGAGTCATAGAGCTGGAAGGGACCCCAGGGGTCATCTATCCCAACCCCGTGCAATGCAGGAATCTCAGCTGCAGCTAAGGCATCCATGGCAGATGGCTATCCAACCTCTGCTTAAAAACCTCCAAGGAAGGAGAGTCCACAACCTCCTGAGGGAGAGCGTTCCACTGTCAAACAGCTCTTTACTGTCATGATTTTTTCCTGGAGTTTAGTTGGAATAATAATAATAATAATAATAATAATAATAATAATAATAATAATACCCCACCCATCTGACTGGGTTTCCCCAGCCACTGTAATAATCTCACTGTATACAAGTTGTACAAGTGACAATAAAGTATTTCATTTCACTCTGGGAAGCTTCCATCATGTATGAAAACATAATTTTTATGTTTTTTAAAGGAATCGCCTTTCTTGTAACTTGAAGCCGTTGGATTGAGTCCTCCCCTCCAGAGCAGGAGAAAACAAGCATGCTACCTCCTCCATGTGACAGTCCTTGAGATTTTTGAATATGGCTATCATATCTCCTCTCAGACTCCTCTTTTCCTGGCTAAACATACCTAGCTCCTTCAACCGTTCCTCATAAGGCTTGGTTTCCAGATCCTCTTGTTGGCATTTTCAGGAGTATATGTGTGTGTGTGTGTGTGTGTGTGTGTGTGTGTGTATTCTATCAGTAAAGTTAGCATTTTGCACAACTTGCCCCTAAAACTCAATAAAGAAAAGTCATAAAATCATGAAGAAATGAAAGAGAGAGGGGGGGGGAGGACATTTATTTAAGCTCCTCCTACTGCTTATACTATTTTGTTTCATGGAGAGAGTGAACTCGCATAAAAATTAAGATTTACAGCCAGGCAATATAAGAGATTAAAGTAGGCTTCGACTTCTTAGGTTTATGCCCTTATATATAAAGTTGTTTGGACCTAGTCAGACTGAAGGTTATTAAAAAGATCTCTATATCAATGTTTTTTTAAATTGTGATAGCAAATTAATAACAACAATGATGATTTTTGTTGTTATTTTTGACAATTGACTTTCCTCTACAGGAAATTACAGATGAAATTTCAAAAAATTTCAACCCTAAATTACCCTAATCTATTTAACCATATGCCAATGGAGGACATTGGGTCACATGCTACTAATTTAGCTATAAAATCATTGCAGATAGGTGTAAATATGTCTCTTTTGTGTTAAAAGCTAATGTATACAGTGGTACCCCGGGTTACGCACCCCCCGTGTTGCGGATGTTCGAGTTGAGAACACCCGCAACCCGGAAGTGTTTCTGGAGCACGCGCAACCCCCGGATGCGCAGAAGCGTTCTGTGCACTTCGTGCATGCACAGAAGCACTCAAATCGCGCTTCTTCCGGGGTTTTTTGTTTTTGTTTTTTTTTGTGTGTGTGTGTGTTCATGATACGCACGCCCGTGTTACGTACCATGACCCGGAACGGATCACGTGCGTAACGCGGGGTGCCACTGTAATTAAATTAAATTAAATTAAAGCTAATCTATGCTTTGCCACAAACCTTTTCTAGGAGGGCCACCTGCCAAATCACATACCTTTGCTATTCCCTTCTGAAGTTTTCCAAGTTTGTGCCTTGAACTTGAATTTTCTACGGTAGCTCCAACCTGGAGAAGATCCCTAAGCAGGGGGAACTACAAACAAGACATTTCAGGGCCATGTGAGCATTTTGTCACATGAAACGCTGCATGTGTTTTCCAACTGGTGTTTCATCCGCTCATTGCGGTGTGTGTGTGTGTGTGTGTGTGTGTGTGTGTGTGTGTGTGTGTGTTTCCCCCCAATTGTTATTAAAAATTCAGCTGCCTCTCCAACTGAGGCACTTTGTCATTTTGAAAGCCACTGTAGATGTGAATAATTGAAGGCAATTAAAAAAGTGTGTTGAAAGTCATGTAATTTTTATAGACCAGTTACTACGTGGAGTTTTCTGTACTGTTTGGAGGTTTGCAGGCAACTCTTGTCAAGCATGCATCAATTTTGGAGTTGGATTTTGTTTTGGTGGGTAGGATTTTATTTTTGGAGGGGTGATGCTAATTTGGCTTGGAAATTAAAGCACCCAAAATAATGCAAATATTTGATTGAAGCCAGTGTTTTACATTTTGAACAGTTATGTGTACATTTTGAAAAAGTTCAGACTTTTCTTTTAAGACTTTTCCTTTTCTAAGAGTTCCTTTTTACACGCACACAAAAACATCCCTCAGTTGTTGTTACAAGTTTAATGCTGGAATGCAAAGAAAATCTAGCCTAATGTAACATGCTGCTCTCTATTCTCCAGCTGTGCAAGCAAGAATCATTATCGGAGTTTAAAGACACATTCCAGCCCTACAAAAACACCTGACGAGGGTGCCAAGCAGGGGCAATTGATAGAATAGATAGATAGATAGATAGATAGATAGATAGATAGATAGATAGATAGATAGATGATAGATGATAGATAGATACAACACTTTAAAACTATACAAATACTTACAATAGAAACACCAGCCCTTTCAATGAAAGAAGTAGTTCCCAAAAGCCTGTTGGAACAAGAAAGTTCACGCACGTCCAACAGGTAGATCATGATCTACCGGTAGATCACTGGATGTCTGGTTGCCCCAGAAGCCCAAGTCCTTTGGCTCCCCTAAAAAAAGCTCAACAACTTTGACCTGGGGTAGATCACTGCTGGTTTTTAGATTGCAGTCTCTTGGGAGTTGGCCACCCCTGTGCTAGCGGAAGGACAACAAGGCGGGTGCCAGGCTAGCTTCTCTAAAGAGGGAGTTCCAAAGTCTGGGAGCAGCCACCGAGAAGCTCCTGTCCTGCATCCCCACCAAGTGTACCTGTAACAGGGACAGAACTGAGAGAAGAGCTCCCTTGAAGATCTCCAAACTCAGATCAGCCTTTTGTTGTTGTTTCCAAATTGTCATTCAGATAGCTTGGTTGGACCTCAGCTATGAAGCAAGCTGGCAGGCCAGGAGGGCTTTCCCCACTGCAGCTGTGCTTGTGGTTCTGTGTGTGCATCAGCTGCTCTCAGTGGCATCGCGAGGGGAGGTGGGGGGGATGGTGCATCCCGGGTTCCAGGGGGGGGGTGACACTTGGGTTGGCCCCGCCCCACCCCACCGGTGGGCCCCGAGCAAGCCGCGGAGCGAGGCTGCCCCGCCCTGTGGCCCACCCGCCAGCGCTGCTATGGGGCTGCCACGTGCGATCGGCGGCTCGTGGGGCTGCCCCGCCCCTGCTGCTTTTCGCGCGGAGGCTCTCAAAGTCGCCATGGGAGCAGCGGCAGCGGCCTGGCGACAGAGTGCGCATGCGTGGCATTTCACGCATGCGCAGTTCGTTGTGACGTCACGACGCAACATCACGACACCCCGCCCCCAGGGGTGCCTCCGTTCGCCGCCCCGGGTAGCGAGGAGGCTTCCTCCGCCCCTGGCTGCTCTGAATCAAAGCATGCAAATTCTCCGAGTGTGTGTATGTAGATGTTCCATCGCAGAGTCAAAGGTTGACATTGCTTCATAGATTTCAAAGTCAGAAAAGAGAATGGATTTTAAACATAAAACCCAAACATCATTTAGAGGGGAAATGATAAAGTTATTGCTGTTATCCGGAGTCTCCAGGTTTGCTCCAGTGTGGTGTAGGGTAGTGATAAAGTGGCATATCAAATCCAAACTCCATGAGAATAATCTACTCAGGAAGGAAAGCCGATATGACACTACGTAAAAAGCAGAGCTGTGCAAGGGCAATGTCTATCAGAAAAGTCTTTGCCAAAAAGACTTCTGGCTTCTGTGCCTTCCTGTGGCTTTACAGCATAGAGAAGAATTTGAAACATCTGTTTGATGGGTGGGAGAGAGGAAGAAAACAAGCAGATTACAGGTAAAATAACATAAGGGATTCACATTTATGAGAGGAGTTCACACATCAAATCCTACAAGATCAAAAATACCTCGGAGGAATCAGAGCTCTGCTGTTCCTCCTAAGAAAGATTTTGACAAAATGTGCAGAGGAAGGCAACCCAGGTGATAAAGGGTTTGGGAAATAAGCCTTATGGACGAGCAGTTGAGGGAGCTGGGTATGTTCAGCAGAGGACTGAGAGCTGATAGGATAGCCATCCTCAAATATCTGAAGCGTTCTCCCATGGAAGATGGAGTGTTTGTTTTCTGCTGCTCCAGAGGGTAGGACCCAAACCAATGAATTCAAATGTCAAAAAATAATAATAACATGGCTTCTGACTACACATTGTTGTTGTTTAGTTGTTTAGTCATGTCCGACTCTTCGTGACCCCATGGACCAGAACACACCAGGCACTTCTGTCTTCCACTGCCTCCCGCAGTTTGGTCAGACTCATGTTGGTCGCTTCGAGGACACTATCCAACCATCTCGTCCTCTGTCGTCCCCTTCTCCTTGTGCCCTCCATCTTTCCCAACATCAAGGTCTTTTCCAGGGAGTCTTCTCTTCTCATGAGGTGGCCAAAGTATTGGAGCCTCAGCTTCAGGATCTGTCCTTCCAGTGAGCACTCCGGGCTGATTTCCTTCAGAATGGACAGGTTTGATCTTCTTGCAGTCCATGGGACTACACATTAGGAAGAACTTTTTGATGCTAAGAGCTGTTTGACAGTTGAGTGGACTACCTCAGAGGTGGTGGGTTCTTCTTTGTTGGAGATTTTTAAGCAGAGGTTGCATGGGTATTTTTTAACAGTGATTCCTGCATTGCAGGAAGTTGGACTGGTTAAGCCTTGGGATTCCCTTCCAACTCTACATTTCTGTGATCATTCTACTGAGATATTGCAACTCCCATCACCCCTGTCCATTGTCCATGCTAGCTGAGTCAGGTGGAAGTCCAAGTTGAAGTTGAGTTAGAGAACAGGAATGGAGCATTTGGGTAGATTTGGTTGGCTAGGATGTTTGTGGAAATAAATCCACCACAGTACACAAGGTGCTATTTCCTTAAAATATACCTGTTGCCAGTCACTGTGCTCTCACTTTCGGCTTTGCTGTCTGTGACAGCAAATTTTGCAGCCGAGTGAAAATTTGGACGCAAACCACATCCCAAATTCGGCCTGAGACTCTCTCTCAGCAGGTTGTCTCTGCGTCTGTAAGCTCTTTTTCCAAAAACCTTTCTTGACACATTGTATCTGCCCTGCTTCCTTAATGGCACTCGGTTCAGAAGAGAGCTGCACAGGATGGCAGGCTGGAATATATCACCCAGTGAGGGTTCTTTGACAGGCACTTAATCCCATACTTTCCATAATATAAACAGTGCCCCTGGACAACCTCATTTCAGAAGATTGCCTTGTAAACTGTCACAACCAAGGGCTGATTCATGCAGCTGCCTCTCCTTGTGCATCACTGTGATTCCCAGGTGCCAGATCGATCCCTCCCTGCCTCTCAATATTTATTTAAAAAAGGGGGAGAAGCCTCGGGTCTCCTTCCTCCGACCTTGGCCACGTTCAAACCATACATTTAATGCAACAGCATACCGCTTTAAGCAGTCATGGCTTCCTCCAAAGAATCTTGGGAACTGTAGTTTGTCAGGAGCGCTGAGAGTTGTTTGGAGACAGAGGTATAGCGTGGGAGGGGGCGCTGCTGGGGCGATCCAACTCAAGTATTTACCAACTCACTAGTAGCCGTAGATCAGCACTCTTCAACTTTTTAAAACCCAGACCCACCTTTAACCCAAACATGCACTTGGGGAAGTATTTTTTTTGGGGGGGGGAATTTTCAATCTTTATTTCATTTAATTGTTATAACATGAAATATATACTCTGAGGTATACAGAATATACAGTGTAAATTATTACATTGATAAAATTCCCCTTTTCCATTCTGTGTCTATCTCATTCTATTTTTGTGACTTCCCTCCACCACAACACGACGTCTTTTAATATGTTTTGAACTTACCATTGTGTTATATATATTAGTTACTTTGGCCCCCAGAACAACCTTACAACAATTTCCCCCCACTCCTTTATGAACTTGGTCCATGCATATCAATAAATTCGTTTTGGAACGATGTTTTGTCATATATTCTTCTAAACAGTTCCATTCCTTCTTAAGGTTTGGATTCGACTGAAGTCTGATGGCTGCTGTCATTTTAGCCACCTCCATGAATTCACATAATTTGTTTAACCAATCCTCTATTGAGGGGACGTTGTCCCCTTTCCAATTTTTAGCTATCAACAAACTGGCAGCAGCCGTGGCATATAAAAATATTCTTTTCTTATCATTAGGGATGTCCTTAGTAACGATACCTATTAGGAAGACTTTTGGCCTTTTCTCAAAAGATGTTTTAAACATCTTTTTTTAGCTCTTTGTGGATTGAACACCAGATATTTTTAAATTTTCTCGCATCCCCACCATACGTGAAACATTGTTCCTTCTGCTGTTTTACATCTCCAACATAAGTTGGATTTTAGTTTGTACATTTCAGCAAGTCTGGTTGGGGTTATGTACCACCTGTACATCATTTTCATTAGGTTTTCCTTAATTGTGTAGCAGGTGGTAAATCTAATATCTTGCCTCCACAGCTTTTCCCACTGTTCCATTTGAATTGGGTATCCAATTTGGGGAAGTGTTTCTTTTTCACCCCTCTCCCCATACAGTGGTACCTCGGGTTAAGAACTTAATTCATTCTGGAGGTCTGTTCTTAACCTGAAACCCTTCTTAAACTGAGGTACCACTTTAGCTAATGGGGCTTCCTGCTGCCGCCGTGCAATTTCTGTTCTCATCCTGAAGCAAAGTTCTTAACCCGAGGTACTATTTCTGGGTTACAGGAGTCTGTAACCTGAAGCGTCTGTAACCCGAGGTACCACAGTATTATATGGGAGTAATGTTGCTGTTGCAACCTGCCTTAGATCAGGCCTCGACCCAGGGCCGGCACGTCCATTTAGGCGAACTAGGCAGTTGCCTAGAGCGCCAAAATGGAGGGGGCGCTGGCCAGCCTGCCCCCGCCCCCCGCCGCCCCCCGCCGCCGCCCCAACCAGCGGCGGAGCAAGCAGCTTGGGGCGAAAACCGCGGCGGCGGGGGCGCCAAAATGGAGGGGGCGCTGGCCAGCCTGCCCCTTGCCCCCCGCCGCCGCCTGGTGCAGCCCCAACCAGCGGCGAAAACCGCGGCGTCACGGAGCGCTCGGCAGGGCAGGGGGCGGGGCACCGTACGTCATGTGCAATGACGTCACGTGCCCCGCCCCCTCGCCTAGGGCGCCAAAATCCGTGGCACCGGTCCTGCCTCGACCCAGTACTAGGTTCCAATCCACCAGTTGAAGGCCAGTGCCATAGATGGCCAGGAACACCACCCAGGCAAGTGAGTGAGTTTTGGGAAGGGGGCCGGGGAGAGAGAGCTCTCTGTTGCTGCTGCGTATATCCACTTGACAGAAATGTGTCTGCTTGCGTCTGTGTGTTTACTAGACTTCTGAGAGGCTGGCTCGGTCCCTGCTCCTGCCAACCTAGCAGTTCGAAAGCACGTCAAAGTGCAAGTAGATAAATAGGTACCGCTCCGGCGGGAAGGTAAACGATGTTTCCGTGCGCTGCTCTGCTTCGCCAGAAGCGGCTTAGTCATGCTGGCCACATGACCCGGAAGCTGTACGCCGGCTCCCTCAGCCAGTAAAGCGAGATGAGCGCCGCAACCCCAGAGTCGTCCGCGACTGGACCTAACGGTCAGGGGTCCCTTTACCTTTACCTTCCTCCATAGAATCCTGGGAACTGTAGTTTACCCCTCACAACGCTATAATTCCCAGCACCCTTAACAAACTACAGTTTCCAGGAATCTTCGGGGGAAGTCATGTGCTTTTAAATGTATGATGTGTCAGCAGCCTGTGTTTCGATGCTGGCATTAGAGGAGGAACCTCCCCTTCCTTTGCAGCCACCAGAGAAACTAAGATGCTCTTAGCAGGATAGTAATTTTTTTTTTCATGCCAGGGACTTTTGCAGGCTTATTTGCAAGGCTTCTTTAGGAAGTGATCCCTGGTGCGAGGGCAGAGATGCGTACAACAATGTCAGTGCCTTCCTCTCTGAAAATGCTGAATTTGTTGAAAATGGTGTTGATTTGCAAGAATTGATTTTTTTTCCCAGTGGAAACTGCTGCAGCACAGTAAGTAATTTGTGAGGTGTGTCTGTTGAGACACCTTCCCCTCCCCCTATCTCACACACAGAGTGTGTGTCATTAAATTGAATTGCTGCTCGATGGAGATTCCAATTGTGCTTTGTCAATGTTCCTGTAGCCTGTGCAGATGGCTAATCGACCACAAGGTATCTCTCATGGCTACTGTTTAATGAAGCCTTGCACTAGATTTCAGCGTGGGGCTTCTTCTTGGGTTACAGAAAGATTGCTTTCACATTCCAGCAGGCAGTCGGATTCAGAGGGTGATAAACTTGCATAGTGGAGTTCCCCAAAGATTTGTGCTGAGGTCTGTTTGCTGCCGCTGCTGCATTAAACAAAGAGTATTTTCACGTGTTACAGTAAAACAAATTTAAAACCATATTCAGTCTGACTCCAACTCTTCAGTCAGTTCAGTCCTTTACAGACAGGTCCAAAGCATTAAGGAAATTTCATTATATACACTATATACAATGGTCCCTCGACTTACGAATGACCCGACTTCCGTATTTTTCGAGTTACGAGTGAAAAAAGTGGCCGCGTGCTTACGAATTTTTTCGACCTCCGAATGGAAATCGTTGCCGTTTTAGATGCGGTTTCCTCGACTTACGAAGTTTAGATGCGTTTTTTTCCAACTTACGAATTTTTCCGGATATTTTTCTCCCAATGCATTCCTATGGGGACTTGACTTACGATTTTTTCCGACCTACGGATGTCCATTAGGAACGGATTACATTCATAAGTCGAGGGACCACTGTACAGGATTCCACTAGATCCCTAGTAGAAGGTGCAGGCTTCAAATACAAAGCAAGTACAGTGGTACCTCTGGTTTTGTACTTAATTCATTCCGGAGGTCCATTCCTAACCTGAAAACATTCTTAACCTGAAGCACCACTTTAGCTAATGGGGCCTCCCGGTGCCACCACACGATTTCTGTTCTCATCCTGAAGCAAAGTTCTTAACCCGAAGTACTATTTCTGGGTTAGCAGAGTCTGTAACCTGAAGCGTCTGTAACCCGAGGTACCACTGTACAACTCACAGCATACATAGAGCACAGAGTTCAGTATCAATCTGGCAGAGCTTCCTTGCAGCCAAGCGAAGAGGCAATGTACAGCCCCCTCTTAATATACCCAAGAATGACCCTTGGCTGGTTGCCAGGTCAGTGACCTTCAAACACTAATCACAAGACCTGCAGGTGCGAGATAAGGGAAGCACATGCACCAGATTTTTCTTAACAGCAATTAAAAGAACCTCAACATACGGTAGAAAGCCTCATACAGCCAACATGCTAAAATCTAATTAATGCATGAAGGGGTTAACACAGCCTTTCTCAACCTTGGGTCCCCAGATGCTTTTGTCCTACAACTCCCACCATCCCTGACCACTGGTCCTGCTACCTAGTGATGATGGGAGTTGTAGGCCAAAAACATCTGGGACTCAAGGTTGAGAAAGGCTGGGCTAATAATAATAATAATTTATTATTTGTACCCCGCCCATCTGGCCGGGTCCCCCCAGCCACTCTGGGCGGCTTCCAACAAACACTAAAATACATTAAAATATCACACATTAAAAACTTCCCTAAACAGGGCTGCCTTCAGGTGTTTTCTAACATATAGGCTAACACCATAGAGCAGGCATCCCCAACCTGCAGCCCTCCAGATGTTTTGGCCTACAACTCCCATGATCCCTAGCTAACAGGACCAGTGGTCAGAGATGATGGGAATTGTCATCCAAAACATCTGGAGGGCTGAAGGTTGGGGATGCCTGCCATAGAGTAACTTGTCCTGCAAGGCTTAGCGAGGTCACACCCCTCACCTTGGGAGAAAGGTAATCAAGCCTATTGTTCCCCTTGTCTACCAGAGAAGCTCAATATGTGAAGAGGTTCTGAGCTGGTTGCTCCAAACTCAAACCGCATGGCTCTTACAAGCCATTGTACCAATAATTAAGGATCCAGAAGAATTAAACTGAGCCCTGGAAAGCACTTAGAGATGTGTAACAATGTAGGACACATCTTGCTTTGTGTTAAGAAGGATGCTTGCTGGTCGGAAGTGGTTGACTTCCCATTAGGTAAAAAAAGCACAGGCCACAAAAAATCCACTCCAGTCAGCAATCCCTTTTGGCTGTAGGAGGTTCCATGCTGTGAAAAAAAGATGCAACATGAAGTTTTTGGTTTCAAAAACCAATAATGGACATATTTTTGGTTACTGTGGCTAGAGCAACAGGGTCAGAACTGCAGCCCTGGGATTAATTGCATTTTGAGGGGCTTCTGTTGTGTTTCTGTTTGAGGATAATTGGGTTTGGCTGTGATTACTGTGGATAACCAGATTGCAATTTTAATGTCACTATTGGCTCTATGGCAGGAAATGAGAATATTGATTTTACAATTACCAGCCAGGGAGCCATTGCTGGAAGGGTAGAATTTTGAAGCATTTGCTCTGGCAAATTGGCTAAGATTTGTCCCTTCTGGTTCCCCCCACCCCTCTCCCGGTTCGGTGCTTTTGTGCTGGCAGCAGCAACAGGAGGTGGCTGGGGGAATTCATCTGAAGAAAAATTATTAGAAGCTGAATACTGAAGGTGGGAATCCTTATCTAGCTTCTGGGTGTGGGTGGGAGTTAGACAGGATGGGCTTTTTGTGCCTTAGCATCTCAGTTCTAATAAAGAAGGGCGTGGGAAGAAGATTGGGCTGGCTTCTTTGGAACACAAATGCATTAAGCAGAGAGGAGGAGGATGAAAAAGAAACCCAAACAATTATTTATGTGGGGTGTGTGTGTGGCAGGGGAATCTCATTTAATTTAGTTCACTCTGAAATGGGAATGGGGAGAAAGTGTTCATTTAAACGGATTAAGTGTTCATTTAAACGAGAGCTTGCCAAACTCAAACTTTACGAAACAATGTATGAACTGAAACACAGGCATTCTATGAAACCTGAGCTTCTTTGACTTTTTCAGTGTGACTCTTGGGCCACACTATGTGTAAGAACAGGGGTCAGCAACCTTTTTCAGCCGTGGGCCGGTCCACCGCCCTCAGACCATTTTGAAAATATTATTATTATTATTATTATTTGAAAATAATAATGAACGAATTCCTATGCCCTACAAATAACTCAGAGATGCATTTTAAATAAAAGGACACATTCTACTCATGTAAAAACACGCTGATTCCTGGGCCATCCGTGGGCCGGATTGAGAAGGCGATTGGGCAGCATCCGGCCCCCGGGCCTTAGGGTGTCTACCCCTGTGTAAGAACATGCATATATATATATATATATATATATATATATATATATATATATACGTATATATGGGTAAAGTGTGCATTTAAAAATGCATATGTCTGTGAAGATAACATACAAACATGCATTATATTAGGGGAAACTTATTTGCATCAAATGTGTATTATCAGGCAAAACTGTGTGGGAAGAGAAATTGACACACAAAGGCTTATGAATTCTGAGGAAGGCTTTTTTTATTTAAAAAGGTAAACTTACATATGTAGGAGTGTGGAGAGCTGAATTAAAGATATGGAGTGGGTGGGGGGCAGGAAATGAAAAGCTGAGAGAAAAACCGATATATTTGCCCTTCCCTTCTCTGAAAACAGGTGATGGTCAGTTGTTTGGACACTTTGTTATTCCAAAATCATTTCAACTCCTGATTGGTTCACAGCAGACCATGTGCCATGAAAGGGCTGCAATGCAGCTTGAAAACAGATGAGTACATAGGGGCGCCCTTCCTGATGTAGTGTGCATTCATCATGGCATTTTACTTCTGATGTTATCTGGCTACTTAGACACTATCTTGCTTTCAAAACTGTTTGCATCTGCAAAAGTTCTGCGGTTGGCCCACCACTTCATTTCCAGTTGGGGCATTTCCTATAGTTTCCTGCTGAAAGCCTGTGATTTTTTTTTCCTTCATGCCACAAATTCTCTAGGGCGTTTGGCTTTGCCTTTGCTTCACTGTGGTACAGCAATAGCGTGGTAACGGGAAAACATTACAGAACAACCAATCAAGTAGAAGTATGTGCGGATGCCCCTGGTACAAAGTCACCACTATTATTGTGTCAATGACATGCTTGTCCTCCAAGTTGCTCAGCCAGAATATGTAGAATTAGCAAGCTAGACATGTAAAATTGGAGACCAGAAAGGAAAATGGATAGAGAGGTGCTCTTTCTCCTTCAGAGGTTACATGGGAGTTCTGCGTCAGCCAAGTGAAACTGATTAGTGGGAGATTCAGGACAGACAAGAGGAAGCACATAGTTCACACACCACATTGCTTAACTATGGAATTTGCTGCTATGAAGATGTGGCTATGAACTATGGCTAGATAGACAGAAAGATGTGGCTATAGGCACTACATTGGATGGATTTTAAAAGGGACATGGATAAATTAACAGGTGATAGATTTATTGATAAGGGACACGGGTGGCACTGTAGGTTAAACCACAGAGCCTAGGGCTTGCTGATCAGAAGGTCGGTTGTTCGAATCCCCGTGATGGGGTGAGCTCCCGTTGCTCGGTCCCTGCTCCTGCCAAGCTAGCAGTTTGAAAGCACATCACAGTGCAAGAAGATAAATAGGTACCGCTCCGGCGGGAAGGTAAACGGCGTTTCCGTGCGCTGCTCTGGTTCGCCAGAAGCGGCTTAGTCATGCTGGCCACATGACCTGGAAGCTGTACGCCGGCTCCCTCGGCCACTAAAGCGAGATGAGCGCTGCAACCCCAGAGTCAGTCACAACTGGACCTAATGGTCAGGGGTCCCTTTACCTTTACCTTAGGTTTATCGATGGCTCCTAGTCATAAGGGCAGGTAGAAGTCCCATGTTCAGAGGTGGCATGCATGGCACTGAGTACCTGCTGCTGTTGGGGCACACTAATGCAACAGGGCTTTTGCTCTCATGCCCTGCTTGTGGGCTTCCCAGAAGGCATCTGATTGGCTGCCGTGGGGAACAGGATGCCGGAGTGGCTGGACCTGTGGTGTGATCCAGAAGGGCTCCTCCTCTTATCTTCTTAGGCTATGCTTGGATAAATCATTTACTCCCCATGCAGCAGAACTGCCTGTCTTCAGAGGAGGCTGCATGTTGCCTAGGTCTATGAGTCATCGCTCTTGGCTTTTTGCCTCCTCGTAATCACGTCCTTAAGAGCGACTCGATTAGGCTATTTCCGGAGAGCAGATCATTCTCGCCCTTTCACATTCTAAAAATAAACTTTTATTTGAGTACAAGAGTGAAGTGGGCCTCCAGTTTTAATTCATTGTTGTTTTTGTAAAGTGTCTCAAACAACCAGAAGTTCCAGAACTACTGTTCTGCGCACTCAAGTATTGTCTCCAAGTTTAAATGAATGAAGGTGTTCACCCTTAGCAAAATTCAGGCTCCTGGACTTTTTGCTTCATTTTGATCCTTTGTGATAAGTGAACAATATCAGGGCTGCTGCTCATGTCTGGCTGGGCCCAAACTGCCTAGTTTAAAATCAAATTTGTGGGGAAGGTGTGTGTGTGTGTCACATGCCTTGTGTGTAGAAGGTCTTGGGTTCAATTTCTAGAATCTGCAGTTAAAGGGGTCAGATAACATATGATGGGGAAATACTTCCTTTGTGTGGTGACCTGCTGGCCATTGCACATTCAACAGTATGGGGTTAGATGGGCAAGTTATTTGACCCCTCATATAAAGCAGCTACCTGTGTTCCTAAGCTTACTGTGGAGATCAACCCATTCACGTTTGACCTCAGCAAGGTCTGCAAGAATTCAGCACAAGGGTAAGGGGTCCCTTGGGGCACCCACCTGTGCGCTTTGAGAACGAACTAGCCTAGCAGGGTAACATCAATTCCTGCTGTGCCCTATTCCTCTGCCAACATGTTATTGCAACATTTTCTAGCTGTTGGTTTAAGCCTGGAGTTGCTAGTATGGTGCCCCCAGGCACCACCTTGTGCCTTCCAAGGGCTCCTGCTCCTCCTGATTTTGATTTTTTTTAAAGAATGTATTAATTTATCTTTGGGAGACAAGCTCCAGCTTCCAGCCAGCCATCTTCCTTCCTTCCTCCCTGAATGCCTCTGAGCTCCGCCATAAACCGCATGGGCTTGGTGGCATTCTTAGAATAGGAAAGGAGGAGGGTGGGGCAGCTGAAGCTGGTACTTTGCTTTCCAGTGTTCCAAGACAGTCTGATTTGTTTTGTATTAATGAAAAGCAAAAAGGCTTTGCAAGAGTTGCTCACCCCTTCTCCTCTATTTAGCCTAATGGTTTCCAGCTTCTCTTTATTGAAACATTGCCCAGTGCCCAGAGTACTGCATTTATTAAGCTTGGTTGGTAAACCAGAGCCTGCAATTTATGTTCCTCTGCATTGCCTGGCAAAATAAGATCTGGCAGCTTTTGTGCCTTTCTCTGTCGACAGCGTTTGCGCTCGAGAGTTTTGCAGATGAATTGGACAGAACTTCTTCTTTGAAAACCTTTGAGCCCAAGGGCTGCCAGCAGAGGCAGGGCTTGACCTCCCTTGGTTCCATGAGTTCAATAATCAAGACCTCAGTGACTTCAAATTCATCCTGAGGAGATGGTGGCAGAGAAAGAGGGCTTCGTCCCACTTCCACTTGCCAATCACAACTGCAGGAGCCATTGAGACAAGCAGAAAGAACTCTGAAGCAGGCTAGCGATGGCTTTACCATCCAAGCCTTGGTGAAAAACACCATGATGGAGAACAGTCTGCCTTCAGTTGGTTCAACTGGCATCAACCAGGAAAGGGGCCTTCTTTGTGGTGGCACCTACATTCTGAAACTCCAGTGCTCTACAGAGTCCGTGGGGACCTTCAGGGATGCTTTCCCACTAGTAGTTGAAGACATTCTTGTTCTCCCAAGCCTTTCTCGACCCTTGATCAACTTGGCTCACTGTTTGTTATTTTTGTTGGACATGCTTGGTTATTCATTTGTTTATTACGGTTATAGACCAGCTTGAAAGGCACATCTAGGACAGCTTTCACAAGAATAAAAATGCATTTAAA